>OX393554.1:8277127-8309627 GCA_947650365.1 Chamaelirium japonicum
GATGGAATCGAACGAACCACGCACGGGTTTGATTGGAGCAGGATTTCTTCGGGAATTCTGTGTGTTGTTTGATCGATTCCGATCAGACGGTCGGCATCCCGCAGCTCGGCACCGGTTTTCATACGGCGCGGGAATTCGGTCTGCCATCTGATCAATTCCGATCAGACGGTGGGCATTCTGCAGCGCACTTCCGGGGCAACGCACAGCCCAACCAAACACACCTCATATATATATATCTATATATATATATATATATATATATATATATATATATATATATATATCTATATATATATATATATATATATATATATATATATATATATATATATATATATACACTACAAAAAAAATAGTTATTACCGACGGACAATATCCGTCGGTAATATTAACTTTCCGTCGGTAATATTTTATAGCGATGGAAGATATTTCCGTCGCTGGCTGTCGGGAAAAAAGGGTGTCGGGAAAACAATACGACGGACCAAATATTACCGTCGGTAATAATAATTAATACCGACAGTAATATTTAAACAATTAAAAATTAATATAATATATTATTGCCGACGATACATAATAGTCCCGTCGGTAATATATAAGCAATTTACCGATGGTTATGGTATATACTGTCGGTAATACTATATATATTACCGATAGGTATATATTTCCAGTCTGTAATAATATATATTACCGACGGATATATATTTCCAGTCGGCAATAATATATATATTACCGACGGATATTATTTTCAGTCAGCAAATTATTTATAATTTATAAAAAAATAAAAACTTTATTACCGACGGAATAATTAATTTCCGTCGGGTAATAAGTATGTTTTTTTTTTAATAAATTTACCTAAATAATGTTATTTAATTCCTGTGATTTACAACAATACCACAATATATTACCATAATTTATCAAATATTACCACAATTTATCAAATATTACCACAATACCCGACAATTATAGACAAGAACAAAAAATAACCACATATTACAAAATAATATTTACACAATCCAAAACTGAGAGATGCCCTATCTCAACCACCCCCGTCCGCCACCAACGCTGGTTGCTCTCATCGATCCCCTGACGCCGACCTGCTCCTGCAATTAACATGTATTTGTTAAAAAATGGTTTATATCTATAACTGAGTCTAAGCGTTAAAAAATCATAAGTTAGCGTGTTTCGGTTTTGAATAGGTTTGGATTCGATCGGATCGGCATCCGATAATTTGAAGTTGGAATTATTCCGTATTTTCGGACTTGCGAGCGAGTTCTAATTGGATATTTGACCAATTTACGCTCCGATTCACCGATTTAGAGTCTAAGTGTTGGAAAATCATAAGTTAGCGTGTTTCGGATATGAATAGGTTTGGATTCGATCCGATCGTTATCGAATCGGCATCCGATAATTCAAACTTGGAATTATTCCATATTTCGGACTTGCGAGCGAATTCTAATTGGATATTTGAGATATTTACGCTCTGATTCATCGATTTAGAGTCTAAGTGCTAGAAAATCATAAATTAGCGTGTTTCGGATATGAAATAGGTTTGGATTCGATCTGATCGTCATCGGATCGGCATCCGATAATTCGAAGTTGGAATTATTCCGTATTTTGGACTTGCGAGCGAGTTCTAATTGGATATTTGACCAATTTACGATCCGATTCACCGATTTAGAGTCTAAGTGTTGGAAAATCATAAGTTAGCGTGTTTCGGATATGAAATAAGTTTGGGATTCGATCGGATTGTCATCGGATCGGCATCCGATAATTCGAAGTTGGAATTATTCAGTATTTCGGGACTTGCGAGCGAGTTCTAATTGGATATTTGACCAATTTACGCTCCGATTCACCGATTTAGAGTCTAAGTGTTGGAAAATCATAAGTTAGCGTGTTTCGGATTTGAAATAGGTTTGGATTCGATCGATCATCATCGGATCGACATCCGATAATTCGAAGTTGGAATTATTCCATATTCCGGACTTGCGAGCGAGTTCTAATTGGATATTTGACCAATTTACGATCCGATTCACCGATTTAGAGTCTAAGTGTTGGAAAATCATAAAGTTAGCGTGTTTTCGGATATGAAATAGGTTTGGATTCGATCCGATCGTTACCGGATCGGCATCCGATAATTCGAAGCTGGGAATTATTCCATATTTCGGACTTGTGAGCGGGTTCTAATTGGATATTTGACCAATTTACCCTCTGATTCACCGATTTAGAGTCTAAGTGTTGGAAAATCATAAGTTAGCGTGTTTCGGATATGAAATAGGTTTGGATTCGATCCGATCATCATCGGATCGGCATCCGATAATTCGAACTTGGAATTATTCCGTATTTTGGACTTGCGAGCGGGTTCTAATTGGATATTTGAGCAATTTACGATCCGATTCACCGATTTAAAGTCTAAGTGTTGGAAAATTATAAGTTAGCGTGTTTCGGATTTGAAATAGGTTTGGATTCGATCGGATCATCATCGGATCGGCATACCGATAATTTGAAGTTGGAATTTTTCCGTATTTAGAACTTGCGAGCGGGTTCTAATTGGATATTTGACCAATTTACGCTCCGATTCACCGATTTAGAGTCTAAGTGTTGGAAAATCATAAGTTAGCGTGTTTCGGATATGAAATAGGTTTGGATTCGATCCGATCGTCATTGGATCGGCATTCGATAATTCGAAGTTGGAATTATTCCGTATTTCGGACTTAGTGAGCGAGTTCTAATTGGATATTTGACCAATTTACGCTCCGATTCATCGATTTAGAGTCTAAGTGTTAGAAAATCATAAGTTAGCGTGTTTCGGATATGAAATAGGTTTGGATTCGATCGGATCGTCATCGGATCGACATCCGATAATTCGAACATGGAATTATTCCGTATTTCGGACTTGCGAGTGAGTTCTAATTGGATATTTGACCAATTTACGCTCCGATTCACTGATTTAGAGTCTAAGTGTTGGAAAATCATAAGTTAGCGTGTTTCGGATTTGAAATAGGTTTGGATTCGATCGGATCATCATCGGATCGGCATCCGATAATTCGAAGTTGGAATTATTCCGTATTTCAGACTTGCGAGCGAGTTCTAATTTGATATTTGACCAATTTACGATCCGATTCACCGATTTAGAGTCTAAGTTTTGGAAAATCATAAGTTAGCGTGTTTCGGATATGAAATAGGTTTGGATTCGATCGGATTGTCATAGGATCGGCATCCGATAATTCGAAGTTGGAATTATTCCGTATTTCGGACTTGCGAGCGAGTTCTAATTGGATATTTGACCAATTTATGCTCTGATTCACCGATTTAGAGTCTAAGTGTTGGAAAATTATAAGTTAGCGTGTTTCGGATTTGAAATAGGTTTGGATTCGATCGGATCATCATCGGATCGGCATCCGATAATTCGAACTTGGAATTATTCCGTATTTCGGACTTGCGAGCGAGTTCTAATTGGATATTTGACCAATTTACGCTCCGATTCACCGATTTAGAGTGTAAGTGTTGGAAAATCATAAGTTAGCGTGTTTCGGATATGAAATAGGTTTGGATTCGATCCGATCGTCATCGGATCGGCATCCGATAATTCGAACTAGGAATTATTCCGTATTTCGGACTTGGGAGCGGGTTCTAATTGGATATTTGACCAATTTACGCACCGATTCACCGATTTAGAGTCTAAGTGTTGGAAAATCATAAGTTAGCGTGTTTCGGATATGAAATAGGTTTGGATTTGATCCGATCATCATCGGATCGGCATCCGATAATTTGAACTTGGAATTATTCCGTATTTCGGACTTGCGAGCGGGTTCTAATTGGATATTTGAGCAATTTACGATCCGATTCACCGATTTAAAGTCTAAGTGCTGGAAAATCATAAGTTAGCTTGTTTCGGATTTGAAATAGGTTTGGATTCGATCGGATCGTCATCGGATCGGCATCCTATAATTCGAACTTAGAATTATTCCGTATTTCGGACTTGCGAGCGGGTTCTAATTGGATATTTGAGCAATTTACGATCCGATTCACCGATTTAGAGTCTAAGTGTGGGAAAATCATAAGTTAGCGTGTTTCGGATTTGAAATAGGTTTGGATTCGATCGGATCGTCATCGGATCGGCATCCAATAATTCGAAGTTGGAATTATTCCATATTTCGGACTTGCGAGCGGGTTCTAATTGGATATTTGACCAATTTACGCTCCGATTCACCGAATTAGAGTGTAAGTGTTGGAAAATCATAAGTTAGCGTGTTTCGGATTTGAAATAGGTTTGGATTCGATCGGATCGTCATCGGATCGGCATCCGATAATTCGAACTTGGAATTATTCCGTATTTCGGACTTGCGAGCGGGTTCTAATTGGATATTTGACCAATTTATGATCCGATTCACCGATTTAGAGTGTAAGTGTTGGAAAATCAAAAGTTAGCGAGTTTCGGATATGAAATAGGTTTGGATTCGATCGGATTGTCATCGGATCTGCATCCGATAATTCAAAGTTGGAATTATTCCATATTTCGGACTTGCGAGCGAGTTCTAATTGGATATTTGACCAATTTACGCTCCGATTCACCGATTTAGAGTCTAAGTTTTGGAAAATCATAAGTTAGCGTGTTTCGGATTTGAAATAGGTTTGGATTCGATCGGATCATCATCGGATCGGCATCCGATAATTTGAAGTTGGAATTATTCCGTATTTCAGACTTGCGAGCGAGTTCTAATTGGATATTTGACCAATTTACGATCCGATTCACCGATTTAGAGTCTAAGTGTTGGAAAATCATAAGTTAGCGTGTTTCGGATTTGAAATAGGTTTGGATTCGATCAGATCATCATCGGATCGGCATCCGATAATTCGAAGTTGGAATTATTCCGTATTTCGGACTTGCGAGCGGGTTCTAATTGGATATTTGACCAATTTACGCTCCGATTCACCGATTTAGAGTCTAAGTGTTGGAAAATCATAAGTTAGCGTGTTTTGGATTTGAAATAGGTTTGGATTCGATCGGATCGTCATCGGATCGGCAACCGATAATTCGAACTTGGTATTATTCCGTATTTCGGACTTGCGAGCGGGTTCTAATTGGATATTTGACCAATTTACGATCCGATTCACCGATTAAGAGTCTAAGTGTTGGAAAATGATAAGTTAGCGTGTTTCGGATATGAAATAGGTTTGGATTCGATCTGATTGTCATCGGATCGGCATCCGATAATTCGAAGTTGGAATTATTCTGTATTTCGGACTTGCGAGCGAGTTCTAATTGGATATTTGACCAATTTATGCTCCGATTCACCGATTTAGAGTCTAAGTATTGGAAAATCATAAGTTAGCGTGTTTCGGATTTGAAATAGGTTTGGATTCGATCGGATCATCATCGGATCGGCATCCGATAATTCGAAGTTGGAATTATTCTGTATTTTGGACTTGCGAGCGAGTTCTAATTGAATATTTGACCAATTTACGATCCGATTCACCGATTTAGAGTCTAAGTGTTGGAAAATCATAAGTTAGCGTGTTTCGGATATGAAATAGGTTTGGATTCGATCCGATCGTCATCAGATCGGCATCCGATAATTCAAAGTTGGAATTATTCCGTATTTCGGACTTGCGAGCGGGTTCTAATTGGATATTTGACCAATTTACGCTCTGATTCACCGATTTAGAGTCTAAGTGTTGGAAAATCATAAGTTAGCATGTTTCGGATATCAAATAGGTATGGATTCGATCCGATCATCATCGGATCGGCATCCGATAATTTGAACTTGGAATTATTCTTTATTTCGGACTTGCGAGCGGGTTCTAATTGGATATTTGAGCAATTTACGATCCGATTCACCGATTTAGAGTCTAAGTGTTGGAAAATCATAAGTTAGCGTGTTTCGGATTTGAAACAGGTTTGGATTCGATCGGATCGTCATCGGATCGGCATCCGATAATTCGAAGTTGGAATTATTCCGTATTTCGGACTTGCGAGCGGGTTCTAATTGGATATTTGACCAATTTACGCTCCGATTCACCGATTTAGAGTCTAAGTGTTGGAAAATCATAAGTTAGCGTGTTTCGAATATGAAATAGGTTTGGATTCGATCCGATCGTCATCGGATCTGCATCCGATTATTCGAAGTTGGAATTATTCCGTATTTCGGACTTGCGAGCGAGTTCTAATTGGATATTTGACCAATTTATGCTCCGATTCACCGATTTAGAGTCTAAGTGTTGGAAAATCATAAGTTAGCGTGTTTCGGATATGAAATAGGTTTGGATTCGATCGGATCGGCATCCGATAATTCGAACTTGGAATTATTCTGTATTTCGGACTTGCGAGTGTGTTCTAATTGGATATTTGACCAATTTACGCTCCGATTCACCGATTTAGAGTCTATGTGTTGGAAAATCTTAAGTTAACGTGTTTCGGATTTGAAATAGGTTTGGATTCGATCGGATCATCATCGGATCGGCATCCGATAATTCGAAGTTGGAATTATTCCGTATTTCGGACTTGCGAGCGAGTTCTAATTGGATATTTAACCAATTTACGATCTGATTCACCGATTTAGAGTCTAAGTGTTGGAAAATCATAAGTTAGCGTGTTTCAGATATGAAATAGGTTTGGATTCGATCGGATTGTCATCGGATCGGCATCCGATAATTCGAAGTTGGAATTATTCCGTATTTTGGACTTGCGAGCGAGTTCTAATTGGATATTTGACCAATTTACGCTCCGATTCACCGATTTAGAGTCTGAGTGTTGGAAAATCATAAGTTAGCGTGTTTTGGATTTGAAATAGGTTTGGATTCGATCGGATCATCGTCGGATCGGCATCCGATAATTCGAACTTGGAATTATTCTTTATTTCGGACTTGCGAGCGAGTTCTAATTGCATATTTGACCAATTTACACTCCGATTCACCGATTTAGAGTCTAAGTGTTGGAAAATCATAAGTTAGCGTGTTTCGGATATGAAATAGGTTTGGATTCGATCGAATCGTCATCAGATCGGCATCCAATAATTCGAACTTGGAATTATTCCGTATTTCGGATTTGCGAGCGGGTTCTAATTGGATATTTGACCAATTTACGATCCGATTCACCGATTTAGAGTCTAAGTGTTGGAAAATCATAAGTGTGATAATATGATCTAAACTCAAATTAGTAAGATTCATATTTTTTTACTAATATTATAAAGATTAGTAAGTACCTGATCATGAGGATGAGCCACCGCTAGACCTGCTTATGAAGTCATAAAATTTACGCTCCAGTTCCCTGCGAGCTTCTCTTTCCTCATCGAGGGCCTTCTTCTCCGCCTCAACCCTCTTCTCGAGGGCCTGCCTCTGCTCTCGCTCCGCCTCAACCCTCTGCTCGAGGGCCTGCCTCTGCTCTCGCTCTGCGTCTAGCGCAGACTGCAACTGAGTGATAGCACCGGTCTGGGTGTCCCGTTCCCTCGAGCGCATACCCTCTCGTCCAAAGTAGGAGGATGGCGTGACTCCAAGGCCCGTACAGAGGACACGGCCGTGCATGGCAGGTCTCAGCACAGTATCCATCGCTGAGTCGACAGATACTGAGCTGGAGGAGGAGCCGGCCTCGCCCGATGGGGTCACCAGAAGTCGCATCCTCTCCTATATAAAAACAACGAATGATATTCAATGATATTCAATGAAGTCGTATAAGAATATATTAACATTAATTTAATTACTTACTACTTGCGAGACAACCCTGTCGTCCAGAAATGCCCCATTGATACGCCGCCTCCTAGAGGCCTCAAAAAGGTCAATCCTATTAGGCTCGTGGCCCAAGGACTGTGTCTGTTGGACATATAAAATAAATAGATGAGTTAATATAACATGTATAGAGCTTTAAATAATAACAATGTTTGTATCATTTACCAGCTGCTGGGCAAGCTGGGGCATGGAGGTCCTCCCCTTCACTGGAGCAGGTGTCGTCGAGGAACTTCTATTCTGCTTGCCTTTACGTGAACTCATCTGTGTCAATCGATTAAATTTTGAAACATCAATACAAATTTTTAGTATAATATTAAAACAAGTACGAATCAACAAAATTATGATTATACCTGAAAGTGAGGAGTGGCCCAGTGAGCGACCAAAAACTGTAGAACGTGTAGCGGTGGCGCGTCTCTCATCCCGGCCGCAGCCTGTACCTCCTCAGCCGGCTGGCCGACCAAGTAACCGTAGAGCTGGTAGAGCTCGTGATGGTAATCCCTGTACCGCTCACCCATCATCTTCCACAAGTCCTCCCGATGGGTGTCGGTTTCCATGTTCTCCTATTTAAATTTCTCCTGTAAAATCAATTTAGAAACAAGTCATTTTATCAAATCAAATTATAATTAAAGAAGTACGATATTATTCTAAAATGCTTTAATGAAACTAACATACCAAAAACTGCTGATACATCCTCTCCTTATAGGATGCATCAATGTTCTTCCACCCCCTTAACCCTACAATCGGGGCATTCCTCTCCTCCCGTACTATAATACCGACCCACGTGGCGGCTTCAGAAGCGTGCTCGCCCACAAAGGTCCTGCCGCTCCACTGTAGAGAAAGCAGTTCGTATAAGGTCGACAAGCGTCAGGCCGTCGTCACGCCCCGGTCGCCTACGTGCCTGGTGATCCTCGACCCTGCAAATAAAATATACATCAGTACTGAAGAAGTATTTACAACATGTATAAAACTTTAGATCTAAACATTACCTATGGGCGTAGACGGTGCAGCCGAGTGTTGAGCACTGCTCGAAGCTCCGGAGGCTGCGACCACATCAGGAGCTGGTATGGAGAGAGGAACAGTACTACCAGATCCGGACGGCTCGACCTCGGACCCTGGGGTGGTAGCCGGAGCGCTCCGAGCTACCCCACCCCTGCCCCTACGAACATATGATCGTGATGCCATCTGAAACAGTTTAATTTACATATGAAACAGTAAGATTTACATATGAAACAATATGAACAGTTTGATTTACATATGAAACAGTATGATTTATGAAACAATATAAAATAATTTGATTTGAATATGAAACGGTATGATTTCATATGAAACAGTTTGATTTACATATGAAACAGTATAAATCAATATGATATACATATGAAACAATATGATTTATATATGAAACAATTTGATTTAAATATGAAACAATTTGATTTACATACGGTCTAGTCATTTTCTGTCTCATCTCTGTCACTCTCATCGCATCCCTCTTCTATCATTTGATCTGCATTCGCTGTCCAGTTTATATTATCGACATCTTCATTTTCGTAGTGCACTGCGTCGACAATGATTATCTCATCATTCTGGTATGTATCCAAATCATCATCGACGACCCCCGCATCCTTGTCTCTCATGTCATAAAAATCTCTAGGTGGTGACCTGACTACAATTTGCCAACCTGGAGAGGTATTATCCGGTGCATAAAATATATGTTGTGCTTGAGAGGCAAGAATGAATGGATCTTCATATTGGGTATTCAATCTCTTGCCAGTGTTGATGCTGATAAAACCGTATTTGTCGACATTATAACCAGTCCCGCGATTATTAACATCATACCAATCGTATTTGAATAATACGATCCGATTTTGGCCAAGGAATTTAATCTCGAGAATCTCATTCAGGACGCCGTAGAAGTCGATATTTTCTAATTCTTCTTGCTCACCGTTGACGACAACCCCACTATTTTGGGTTTTCATGATTTTTCACTATCTTTCGTACGAAATCTATAACCGTTCACGATATAACCATCGTACGATATTGCGTCTTGCAAAGGACTACAAGATAAGCGCCAGAGATCCTCATTCATCAGCGGATCGTGGTTGTCGTGCAGCTCTTGTGCCTATAATAACCACATGATATTCATGATATGAACATATAATTATTGTTCGGTAATGGATGTCAATAAAATTCAGTAATGATGTGAATACTTACGTGTTTCTCGAACCACGATGGAAATTCACGATCATGAATTTGGAGAGCATTTCGAGTACCCCGATTATTAATAATGGCTTTATGCTTCCTGTTTTACAGGTTATGAATTAGATTATAATTAGCACATATACTTAATGAATGGACTGAAAGAATGAGTAAATGATCATAAAATGTTTACTCAATGAATGGCCACACTTCATCACATTGGCGCAACACATACATATGTGCCTGTTGAATCTCATCTACAGACAATCGACAGGTTTTGCCTCCTCCTACAGGTCTACCCATTTCGGCAAATATAGACAGACCCCCATCGAAGTCTATTGGACCACCGTCATAGTTCCGCTCAAGTTGATTGAATCGCGTGTCTATACCATGTAGGTATCTTGAGCAGAATATTAGACATTCTTCTGCTAGGTATCCTTCAGCAATTGATCCCTCCGGACGACTTTTATTACGAACATATGATTTCAATGTTTGCAAGTACCTAATTTGAGAAAAAAATATTTGGATGAATATATCAAGAACGATCAAATACATATATTGTGCGAATGAGATGAGACGATTACCTCTCGATAAAATACATCCAGCGGTAATGAACTGGGCCGCCGAGTTTGGCCTCATTTACCAAGTGAACGGTTAAATGCACCATGACATCAAAGAAGGAAGGTGGAAATATCATCTCTAGCTTGCACAATGTGATCGCAATATCCCTCTCCATCTAATCAAGTTGGTCCACTCTAAGTACCTTCGAGCACAACTGTCTGAAAAAAGTGCTGAGCTCAATTAACAGACCGGACACCTATTCGGTTAAATTCCCACGTATAGCAAGAGATAACAATCGCTGCATAAGAACATGACAATCGTGGCTCTTTAATCCAGACAACTTCCGCCCGTTCTCTTGCACATATCGTGCGATATTCGAAGAATAACCGTCTGGCGTTTTCACAGACCGTAGGAATGCACATAAGGCTGCCTTTTGCTGTGAGCTCATGGTGTAGCATGCAACTGGCAACACATACTTATCCCCAATCTCTTGGGGATGAAGTGATTTTCGGATGCCCAACTCCTTAAGATCGAGACGAGATTTAAGATTATCCTTCGTCTTACCGTTGAGATTCAGCAGTGTTCCTATAATATTGTCACACACATTTTTCTCGATATGTATGACATCCAAGTAATGCCGCAAGAATAGGCTGCTCCAGTACGGTAGTTTAAAGAAAATACTCTTCTTCTTCCAGTTATGCTCATGCGTAGAATCTTCATACGTTCTCTTCTTTTTACCTTTCCCAAGTGCCACGGCATCAAGCTGATCCAATTCGCACAAGACTTCTACCCCCAAAAGCTGCTCCGGGGCCTTTACAAGTTCCTTCTTGCCGTTGAACGCTCTTTTGTTCTGCCTCCACTTATGGCCGTCAACAAGGAATCTTCGATGGCCCATATAACAGAACTTGCCTCCGTTCTTCAACCGTAATGAATCTGTCTCCTTATTGCATGTAGGGCATGCCAATTTTCCTTTAGTACTCCACCCAGATAAGTTGGCATATACAGGAAAATCGTTGATCGTCCATAGAAGTGCCGCATGCATCCGAAAATTCTGGCGCAACGAGGCATCACTTTCCATAACTCGTTCAACTCCTCAATCAACGGCTGCAAATAAATGTCAATATCATTACCAGGCGACCTGGGTCTGGGAATGAGCAAGGAGAGCATTGTGTATGGCTTTTTTAAGCACATCCAGGGAGGCAAATTATATGGAACTAGGACAACTGGCCAAATGTTGTACGACATACTCATATTCCCAAAGGGATTGAAGCCATCGCTAGCAAGCCCTAACCTGACGTTGTGAACTTCACATGCGAATTCAGGATAGGTATGATCAAAATCTTTCCACGTCAGAGAGTCGGCCGGATATCTCATAATCCCGTCATCTGTACGTTCTCGTGCATGCCACCTCATGTGCTCAACAGTCTTCGATGACATAAACAACCTCTGAAGCCTGTCCCTAAGCGAGAAGTATAAGAGAACCTTTGCAGATACATTTTTCTTCCTTCGACTGGTACTAGACTCGGCATCCGTCTCTTTATATCTCGTTGCTCCGCATATGTGGCATGATCGCGCATGTTCGTACTCTTTCCGGTACAACATACAATCGTTTACGCATGTATCAATTTTCTCATAACCCAGACCAAGATCTTTAATTGTCTTCTTCACCTCGTAGAATGATTTCGGTACTGTCTCACCCATAGCAAAAGCCTCTTTCAGCAACTCTACCAACATATTAAATGACTTATTACTCCAACTATTGAGGTACTTCAAATGAAGAAGCTTTACAGTGAAAGAGAGTTTTGAAAACTTCTCACACCCCGGGTATAGAGGTTGTTCGGCATCTTTAAGCAATCTGTAGAACTTGTCCGCTTCAATATTGGGCTGATCACCTGACGGTGTTTCCGTGCCTATTCCACCTTGCAAATCATGTATCATACCCTGCATGTCATCGTCATCGTCTCTATTAATATTATCATCAGCGATCACTGTGTTTGCAGTTTCACCGTGAGCTGCCATGGGGACTGCATCTAGCTTCTCACCGTGCGAGAACCAACGGGTATAGCTAATGTCAATGCCATGCATTACCAGATCAACCTCACATTCCTCTCGAACCTTCCTAGTCACCCTTCCACAGTCTATACAGGGACACACAATTTTTCCATCAAGCGGTGCAAGACACTCAAATGCAAAATCCAGAAATTTCCTGACTCCTTCTCTGTACTCTTGGCTTATGCGATTCGAATTACGCATCCAACTCTTATTAATCGAAGACATCTTCGTCTATCTGGCTATACAACACCTGAAGTAATTTCAAACAATGTTATAAGACTTCGCACAATTTCGGTTTCGAATCCCGGGTATGGAACACCGAACCGAAACTTCTACAGGCCATCCACATCCCTAATGGATGGGAAAAATCTTTATATTTCCACTGGGAAGAGTATTTTGGGGATAAAAATTAAGCCTAATGGTTAGAACTTTAAGGAGGAAGGTCAACATGCTGACGGAGCATAATTATAGTTGAAGGGGTCAAGTCATGGGCGGATCTAATAGTTGGCTCGGTCGGGCTATAGCCCAGCCGAGTTTTGAGAAAAATCATCCCATATTATTAAGTACATGTCTCAGTCCGCCTCAACCAAGACCTCAGCCCGCCTCAACCCAGCGAGGCCCTTGGCCCCTCGCGACACGTACGTGAATCGCTATCACCTCTGAGTCCTCATGAAACGTGAATCGCTGCCAAAAACACTTAACCCCCCTATAGTTTACTTTGTTCCAAAACGCTCCCTAAAGTTTGAAATATTAGCACAATACTCCTTTTGTCAACTACTTAATTTCTCACTTTGTAATTGTTATTTGGCTACAATGGGGCAAAATGTAGTTTTGTCAACTACTTAAATATTTTTGAGCTAAAATTCAGGGGGACAAAGTATAATTAACCGTCGATGTTGGTCGTCGATGTTCGTTTAAAATTCAGGGGGACAAAGTATAATTTCTCACTTAACCGTCGATGTTCGTTTAAAAAATTTTGCTTAGTATTTCATTGTAAATCGAGTTGATCAAAAAAATTACTTTTTTTTACAAATCGAGCCATACAAACTAGACAAATTGCATTAACTAGGGGGGAGAGGGAGGAGGAGGAGGAGGAGGAGGAGGAGGAGGAGGAGCTCACCGGAGGCTACGAGGAGGAGAAGGAGGAGCTCGATCGCTGGTCGATCGGTGGCGCAAGAGAGGTCGGGGAGGGGTGGCCGACCGGACGGATGCGAGGGAGGGAGGCCGGGGAGGGGGGGAGGAACGCCGGGGAGGGGGGGGAGGCCGGGGGGGAGGGGGAGGCAGGATTTAGAGAGAGAGAGAGAGAGAGGCCGGGCAGGATAGATTTAGATCGAAACAGAAGAAGGGGATCGCTGATCGAGTTTTATAGCAGGGTTTTTACCGACAGAACTTTTTACTTCCGTCGGTAAAACTAACATTTTTACCGACGGTATAATAAATTCCGTCGGTAAAAACCAACGACGAAACTCAGGGTTCCATTTTTTCCAGAGACTCGGTTTTTACCCTGAGTTTCATCGTGACATTTTTACCGACGGATATTTAATTGCCGTCGGCATTGTTACCGACGGACATGTAATCTTCGTCGGTATAATGGCTGTATACCGACGGACCAATAAATTCCGTCGGTAAAATATCACGACGAAACTCAGGGTTCCATTTTTTCCAGAGGCTCGGTTTTTACTCTGAGTTTCATCGTGACATTTGTACCGATGGATATTTAATTCCCGTCGGCATTGTGCCGACGGACATATAATTTCCGTCGGTACAATTCTTTATACCGACGGACAAATAACGTCCGTCGGTAAAATACCACGACAAAACTCAGGGTTTCTTTTTTTCCAGAGACTCGGTTTTTACCCTGAGTTTCGTCGTGACATTTTACCGACGGACGTTATTTGTCTGTCGGTATAAAGCATTGTACCGACGGCGATATACGTGCCGTCGGTATAAACCATTTTACCGACGGATAATATGTGACCGTCGGTAATAAATATGCAAAAAAAATTAAAAAAATTGAAGTTATAATACCGACGGACATTATTGTAACCGTCGGTAAAAAGTATATTATTACCGACGGTGATGATAATGTCTGTCGATAAAAAACCTATTTCTTGTAGTGATATATATATATATATATATATATATATATATATATTGTATGCGCGAAAAAAAGATGTGAGTCGTCTTTATTGCGAATACACGAAATTACAAGAGTGGCCGGGACCCGGGTGGCTCGGGTGTGGCGAGTCCGGGTGCGGCGAGTGTTGATCAGGAGATTGTGGGAGAGATCCTCTGGAGGGTCCCTTTGATCCGCGTCTCCACGTGATATTCGTGTGAGAGCTCTGAAGGGGTTGCCCAGGACAGAGGTCATTACAAGGTGAGGGTTTTGGAGAGGCTAAGGAATATCTGCCGTTTCTTTGGTCCCTTCCGTGCTTCGCGCTTCCTCGGCTAGGGGGTCTTCAGCTTCGTTTCTCGGTCTTCGTGTCTTCCTCGCTCCTTACTTGACCTCGGCGTCCTTGATCGTCGGTTCGCAGCGTCGATCGTGCTTTTGGCATTGGCGTTGGCTTTGGCTTTCGGCTTTGGCGTGGCTTTGGCGTGGCTCTGCCTTTTGCTTTGTTTTGGTTCTTGCGCTTGGATGTAGATGGGAGAGACTTGCGATGCTTTCGTTCTTTCAGACTTCGCATCGTATCGGCTAGAACGTGCGGTGCTTTTGCTCATAGCCGGCATAGTCGCTTAGCTTTGGCACTTGTGTTGCTTTGGCACGGGCTTTACCGGGGCTTTTGCTTTGGTTTCTTTGCTTGGGCTTTGACTTCTGCGTCAACTCGGTCTTCTTTTAGAACGACGTAGGCTACTTCTTCAATGCTTCTGGCTTTCTTGACAGTTTAGGTGTCGGCTAGACTTTGCTTCTTTTCTGGGCTTCTTTGGCTTGATCGGAGTTGAAGGGTACTCTTGAAGATGGTGGGGGTAGCACCGATTTCTGTGCGGTGATTGTAGCGCCGGCTTCGCTTCGAAGGCGACGGGTGTAGCGACGCTTCGGGTGTCCTCTCCAAACTTTCTTCTTCGTGGATGGAGCGGGTGTTTGTCGAAGGCGGGGTGATGACGCTTCGGTCTTCTTCTCCGGGCTTTTGGGCTTGATCGGAGTTGAAGGTTTATTGGAGCCGACGGGGTAGTGCCGTTCTGAGCTTCTTCTCTGGCCTTTACTTCTGGCGTCTTCAGAGTCGAAGGGTCTTCTTCTCCGAGCTTTCTTCTTCGTGCACGGAGTCGAAGGCTTGATCTTCTTGTGCAAGGGTCTTTACGTTGATGAAGGCTTTCAATGGACTAAGTCGGTCCCGAAGGGATAGGCTTGCCCGTGCCTCGTGAAGCCTTGGGTCGATGAAGAAGCGTCTCCTCTTCTGCAGAGCTCCCTCGCTTCGTCTTCAGCTAGCGATCTCTTCGACCTCGCGACGGTTGTGGCGTCGGCTTTTCCTCCGAGCATATTCGGCGTAATCGGAGTTGAAGGCTTTGTTGAAGATGATGGGTGTAGCGTCGCTTCGTTCCTCTTCTCTGGTCTTTTGAGCTTGATCGGAGTCGAAGGCTTGTTGGAGACGACGAGGTAGTGCCGCTCCGATCTTCTTCTCCGGCCTTTGCTTCCGGCGTCTTCAGAGTCGAAGGGTTGTTGGAGACGATGGGGTGATGCCGCTCCGATCTTTTTCTCCGGTCTTTGCTTCTGGCATCTTCGGAGTTGAAGGGTTCTTCTTCTCCGAGCTTTCTTCTTCGTGCACGGAGCCAAAGGCTTGATCTTCTTATGCAAGGGTCTTTACTTTGATGAGGGCTTTCAATGGACTAAGCCGGTCCCGAAGGGATAGGCTTGCCCGTGCCTCGTGAAGCCTTGGATCGATGAAGAGCGTGTCTCCTCTTCTGCAGAGCTTCTTCGCCTTGCCATCCGACCTTTGAGCCTTCCCCCCTCCCCCTCTATTTATAGGTGAAGGGGGAGGGGAGAGATATGGGAAGTTTATTTGAATCCCTTTAATATCTCTCCCATAATTACCCAGGATTTATTCATCCATTGATGAGGGGAATAAATCTTTATTTGCTTCCCTTTTCTGGCGGGGTAATTATGGCTCAATCATTTTTGGATTCATCTGGAATCTTGCACATAAAATCGATGGCGACCCGACTCTTCTTCTTGTCCATCGGATCGAGGGATCGTCGCAAATCCATGTGTGGGTAGACGTCATGCGCAACCTCCACCTGCGCATGGCGGTAGTTCTTTCCTTTTCTTTCTTTTCTTTCCTTTTCTTTTCTTTCCTTTTCTTTTGTTTCCATTTCTTTTCTTTCCTTTCTTTTCTTTCCTTCTTTCTTTTCTTTCCTTTTCTTTTCTTTCCTTTCTTTTCTTTCTTTCTTTCTTTTCTTTCCTTTTCTTTTCTTTTCTTATATGGCCGGCCACCCCATGAGGGGTTCGGTTTCTAGTAGGGGGCCGGGTGGGCCCCACTTGAGGATGGGCCCACCCGGCCCCTTGTTGGGCGCGAGTCGGGTCCAGGTCCGAGTGCGCATCGGGTTTACCTCCGCAACGGTGCATGCAAGTCGGGTCCGGGTCGGAGAGTGTGTCGGGTTCGCCGCCGACTTGGTGCATGCGAGTCGGGTCCGGGTCGGAGTGCGTGTTGGGTTTGCCTCCGAATTGGCGCATGCGAGTCGGGTCTGGGTTAGACACAATTTGTGTGTCTATATATATATATATATATATATATATATATATATATATATATATATATATATATATATATATATATATATATATATATATATATATATATATATATATATATATATATATATATATATATATATATATATATATATATATATATATATATATATATATATATATATATATATATATATATATATATATATGATAACGATCCAGTGAGATAACTCTTCTATGAGATAACTTTGAGAAACCTATCTAGAGGTTTTAGAATTTGATAAAAATTGGTGAGCATGCTCTCTATGGCAAGTTGATCATCCTCACAAAAAATCATCAAATTCTAAAACATCTAGAGGCATCAAATACACAATTCAAATTATTGGTTTTAATGGACGGTCGATAAATCTTCTCACATTTGATGGCCTTTGAGGTTTTAGAATTTGATGGTTTTTTGTGAGGATAATCAACTTGCCATAGAGAGCATGCCCACTAATTTTCATCAAATTCTAAAACACCTCTAGATAGGTTTCTCAAAGTTATCTCATATATCTCATATCTCACTATATATATATATATATATATATATATATATATATATATATATATATATATATATATATATATATATATATATATATATAGAGAGAGAGAGAGAGGCTTGTTAGGTTGCGCTGTGCGCTGCCCCAGCGCTACGCGATTTCCGGCCGTCGATCGTGCGGATCGGCTGCGAAACCCACACGAAACACCCCGCCCATCTGATCCCGAGCAGGCACCCCCGCCCGGCCGTCCGATCGCACGGATTGGCTGCTAACCGGCGCAAAGTCTCCCGCCTGTCTGATCCTCTGGACCCGACCGTCTGATCCCGTGCAGTGCACCCCCGCCCTGGTATATAATCGTTCGGTTCGATTCCCATCCGTCGGATTGATGGGAATCGAATGGACGAAAATATTTTTCGCTGTTACTGTAGTAGTTACAGTAACATCGAAAAATATTTTCGTCCGTTCGATTCCCATTCCCATCGATCCGACGGATGGAAATCAAACCGAACGATCGGACGGCCAGGCGGGGGTGCGCTGTACGGGATCAAACGGCCGGGTCCAGGGGATCAGACGGGCGGGAGAGTTCGCACCGGTTCGCAGCCGATCCGCGCGATCGGACGGCTAAATCACGCAGCGCATTTTTCAGCTGGGGCAGCACACAGCGCAACCTAACAAGCCTCTCTCTCTCTCTCTTTCTCTCTCTCTCTCTCACTCTCTCTCTCTCTCTCTCTCTCTCTCTCTCTCTCTCTCTCTCTCTGTATATATATATATATATATATATATATATATATATATATATATATATATATATATATATATATATATATATATATATATATATATATATATATATATATATATATATATATATATATATATATATATATATATATATATATATATATATATATATATATATATATATATATATATATATATATATATATATATATATATATATATATATATATATATGTATATATATATATATATATATATATATATATGTATATATATATATATGTATATATATATATATGTATATATATATATATGTATATATATATATGTATATATATATATATATATGTATATATATATATATATATATATATGTATATATATATATGTATATATATATATATATATATATATATATGTATATATATATATATATGTATATGTATATATGTATATATATATATATATATATATGTATATGTATATATATATATATGTATATGTATATATGTATGTATGTATATATCTATATAATAAGGGACGACGGTTGTGGGGGGGACAAATGAACTGAGACAAAGGAGCGGCTCAGATTTATCTAGAGGAGGGGGATAAATCACAGTCGTCCGTTTCCTAGCCCCCACCAACCAATCCCACTCAGTCTCATAAATCCCCTTCTTAAATCGCCCTAACCCACTCTCATTCTTCTTAAATCAGCCTTCCTGATCTGATCTGACCCATCTGATCCGTCCGATTCAAATCCCGTCCGATCGATCCCCTCACAAGCCCCCCCCCCCCCCGATCTGATCTGATCGGTCCGATCCAAGCCTCCTCCTGATCCATCGGTGCCCGCAGCCCCCGTCTACCTTAAATAACCTTATTAATTCCACTGCCCGAGAGAGAGAGAGAGAGAGAGAGAGAGAGAGAGAGAAGCCCCTTTCTCATTCGTCCGATCTGAATCCCGTCTGATCGAGAGGCTCCGCATCCCCCATCTGCTCTTGGTGCCCGCAGCCCCCCGCGACCCTCGGTAGCTACGATCCCTCGGTGGCCACCTCCCTCGGTGCTCACAGCCCCCGCCTCCCTCGGCACTCGCGATCCGTTCCTCGGTACGGTGCGATGCTGCCCCATCTCCCCCCTTTGCGATTGTTTGCAAGAGAAAGAGAAGATCAAGATATGGAGAGAGAGAGAGAGGAGGCCGGTTGCATGCAAGAGAAGATCAAGAGATGGAGGTGAATCGCTTCTCTGATCGGATTCCACCATTTTTTTCCCCTTTATCTCTCCCTTATTGGATTCCTATTGATGCAGACCTGATCAGCACCTTTAGTTCGTCGCCGCATCTTCAGTCATCCCCAGAGACATTTATTTACTGTCGTTTTCATTTTATGTTTGGATGACAATAGCCGTTGGGACTTGTTAGTCGTTTATTTCAGTTTTTGGCCATTTTTCCCTGTTTTTGGCCTTATTTCAGCATTTAGTTTTATTTCTGTTCTTGCCCAGTTCATGGGGGATGTCCATGATCTCATCCGAGGGCTTTTCGGATTGAATCCGGGTCTTCTCGGGTGAGTTTCAGCATGATATTAATAAAATTATGGGTGTGTGTGTTTGCGGGGCACCGACGGACGAGATTAGATCTCGAAACCGACGGTTAGATAGGAAAATAACTTAAATTTGATGATGTGGCATCAATTGGGCTTCAATTAGGGCTATGTGGGCTTCAATTAGGGCTTTTCCGTCCCTTGCCCGTGCGGAAACCGAGCCAATCCGCCCCCTATTCCGTCCCCTAACTTCTCTCTCTTTTCCCCTTATTTCTCTCTCTTTTCCTTTCCTTTCTTGGCCCATTGCATCCCCACCATTCCCCCTTATCTCCCTTTGATCTTGGCCATCCAAAAAAAAAACCCTAACTCTACAAAAAGATGAAGAAAGAAGAAGAATTCAGTTTTTGATCAATTGCTGAAATTTGTGCCTCTTCGTGAGTGCTTCCGGGCGAGACGCGTGTCCCCGATCCTCGCCGCTTCCACGACTTCGCCTCGTGAAGGCCTCGGTGTTGTTTTTCCGAAGGTTCCGGCTTCTCCCAACGTCCGGCCTTGCTCCGTGTGCAGGATCATCGACGCATCCTTGCAATCGACCCACGGCGGGAAACCCCAGGCAGTATCTTTTCTTTTCTTTATTTCCCCTCGCATCCGCATCAGTTTCCATTCGTTTCCATTGCCTCCGCTCCGCATCGCAGCAGTCATTATCCCTTTCATCGCTAGTTGAAGCCATAACGTATGCCTATTTACTAGATTTGCTATCTATAGTCTGTCGATAACCCTAGCAAGCATACTTAGCCTACTTTTCTATTAAATTCTGATGCATGCCTCTCTTTTAAACAAACTATCTTTTGCTGCGAATGATATTAGTATATGCTGAATTTCGTTCTCATGTTATTATTGTATCCCTACTTGTTAGATCGTAGTCCAAGCTTTATGTGCATGCATAGATTTTCAGATTTTCCCAATTCTCCATTGAAACCCTAGTGTAGGTCAGACCTTTGCCTGCATCAAGTTGGTATCAATTGATGCAGACCTGATCAGCACCTTTAGTTCGTCGCCGCATCTTCAGTCATCCCCAGAGACATTTATTTACTGTCGTTTTCATTTTATATTTGGATGACAATAGCCGTTGGGACTTGTTAGTCGTTTATTTCAGTTTTTGGCCATTTTTCCCTGTTTTTGGCCTTATTTCAGCATTTAGTTTTATTTCTGTTCTTGCCCAGTTCATGGGGGATGTCCATGATCTCATCCAAGGGCTTTTCGGATTGAATCCGGGTCTTCTCGGGTGAGTTTCAGCATGATATTAATAAAATTATGGGTGTGTGTGTTTGCGGGGCACCGACGGACGAGATTAGATCTCGAAACCGATGGTTAGATAGCAAAATAACTTAAATTTGATGATGTGGCATCAATTGGGCTTCAATTAGGGCTATGTGGGCTTCAATTAGGGCTTTTCCGTCCCTTGCCCGCGCGGAAACCGAGCCAATCCGCCCCCTATTCCGTCCCCTAACTTCTCTCTCTTTTCCCCTTATTTCTCTCTCTTTTCCTTTCCTTTCTTGGCCCATTGCATCCCCACCATTCCCCCTTATCTCCCTTTGATCTTGGCCATCCAAAAAAAAAACCCTAACTCTACAAAAAGATGAAGAAAGAAGAAGAATTCAGTTTTTGATCAATTGCTGAAATTTGTGCCTCTTCGTGAGTGATTCCGGGCGAGACGCGTGTCCCCGATCCTCGCCGCTTCCATGACTTCGCCTCGTGAAGGCCTCGGTGTTGTTTTTCCGAAGGTTCCGGCTTCTCCCGACGTCCGGCCTTGCTCCGTGTGCAGGATCATCGGCGCATCCTTGCAATCGACCCACGGCGGGAAACCCCAGGCAGTATCTTTTCTTTTCTTTATTTCCCCTCGCATCTGCATCAGTTTCCATTCGTTTCCATTGCCTCCGCTCCGCATCGCAGCAGTCATCATCCCTTTCATCGGTAGTTGAAGCCATAACGTATGCCTATTTACTAGATTTGCTATCTATAGTCAGTCGGTAACCCTAGCAAGCATACTTAGCCTACTTTTCTATTAAATTCTGATGCATGCCTCTCTTTTAAACAAACTATCTTTTGCTGCGAATGATATTAGTATATGCTGAATTTCGTTTTCATGTTATTATTATATCCCTACTTGTTAGATCTTAGTCCAAGCTTTATGTGCATGCATAGATTTTCAGATTTTCCCAATTCTCCATTGAAACCCTAGTGTAGGTCAGACCTTTGCCTGCATCAAGTTGGTATCAGAGCTCGAAAGAACCTGTTCGGGTTTCTTTTGAGTGCTGAATTTCAGCAAACCCTAATCTTTTTTCTTTGCTGATTTTGCATAGGGCATAATCTTGCGTGCTTGAATTTGCATCTAGTGTTAGGTTTACATCTAGCGTTAGGAGTGCATCGTGTTTACATAGAGCAATCTGACGCCATGTCCTATCATCGCGTCCGGTCCTATCATTATTCGCTTGACCCACTAGATACCCACACCTATAAACAATTTGTCAAACTATATAAATCTTTTGGGCCATGTCCTACCCTTTTTCCGAGATCTTCGATGGAACATCGCTACTCCTCTTTGATTCGAGATCGAGCCCATGGACTAGATCTATCTTCCAAGCCTTTTGTTCAATGGATTTTACAGAGTCTTTCAGTGTCATCCTTGAAATTCCGCTATATTGAAACCCAGCTCTTACTTGACGATATTGAGGATGAGTTGGCATAGAGAGAGAAGCAGAACCAGAGGCTTGCCAGATACAGCAGGCCACCACCTCCAGCAGAGCCTCCACCTCCTGTGGGGCACCCGGTTCCACCAGCGGCACCACCTGAGGAGCATCCACCCCCGGTGGAGCTTCCTCGTCCGATGCCTACGGAGGAGCCACCTCTTCCGTCAGTGACTCCAAAGGAGCTCCTTCCACCTTCTCCAGTGCCTACAGAGGTGCCACCTCCTCCTTCAGTAACTCCAGGGGAGTTCCATCCACCTTCAGTAGTGCCTACAGAGGTGCCACCTCCTCCTTCAGTGACTCCAGGGGAGTCCCGTCCACCTTCAGCAGTGCCTACAGAGGAGCCCCTTCCTCCGGTAATGACTATAGAGAGGCTTCTCCTGCCTTTCACAGAGCTTACAGAGGAGACACCTCCTCCTGCAGTCCTACCTACAGCAGAGACACCCATGGAGCCTTCGACTTCCGCGGAGCTTCCATCACAGCTACAGTCAGAGCCAGTTGGGGAGTTTCAGCCAGCTGAGCCACTTACGCGCTTTGACTTTGTCGGGACTGACCGACCACCTACAGCTCGTGTGCTTCTGTTTATGTACTTCAGTAGCTTCTGGCCCTCGCTCGACGCCAGCAATCTCTTCGCGAGAGGCCCAGAGGTTGTTGACTGCCCGAGACATCACTTGTTGGGAATTCATCATCAGATCCAGACACAGCGGTGTTCCCACGGTGGTGGTCTCCCCCCTGCTACCGGCGATGTCTTCCGGCGTAAACTCGAGGACGAGTTTTTCACAGCGGAAGCGATTGATGCAGACCTGATCAGCACCTTTAGTTCGTCGCCGCATCTTCAGTCATCCCCAGAGACATTTATTTACTGTCGTTTTCATTTTATGTTTGGATGACAATAGCCGTTGGGACTTGTTAGTCGTTTATTTTAGTTTTTGGCCATTTTCCCCTGTTTTTGGCCTTATTTCAGCATTTAGTTTTATTTCTGTTCTTGCCCAGTTCATGGGGGATGTCCATGATCTCATCCGAGGACTTTTCGGATTGAATCCGGGTCTTCTCGGGTGAGTTTCGGCATGATATTAATAAAATTATGGGTGTGTGTGTTTGCGGGGCACCGACGGACGAGATTAGATCTCGAAACCGACGGTTAGATAGCAAAATAACTTAAATTTGATGATGTGGCATCAATTGGGCTTCAATTAGGGCTATGTGGGCTTCAATTAGGGCTTTTCTGTCCCTTGCCCGCGCGGAAACCGAGCCAATCCGCCCCCTATTCCGTCCCCTAACTTCTCTCTCTTTTCCCCTTATTTCTCTCTCTTTTCCTTTCCTTTCTTGGCCCATTGCATCCCCACCATTCCCCCTTATCTCCCTTTGATCTTGGCCATCCAAAAAAAAAACCCTAACTCTACAAAAAGATGAAGAAAGAAGAAGAATTCAGTTTTTGATCAATTGCTGAAATTTGTGCCTCTTCGTGAGTGCTTCCGGGCGAGACGCGTGTCCCCGATCCTCGCCGCTTCCACGACTTCGCCTCGTGAAGGCCTCGGTGTTGTTTTTCCGAAGGTTCCGGCTTCTCCCGACGTCCGGCCTTGTTCCGTGTGCAGGATCATCGGCGCATCCTTGCAATCGACCCACGGCGGGAAACCCCAGGCAGTATCTTTTCTTTTCTTTATTTCCCCTCGCATCCGCATCAGTTTCCATTCATTTCCATTGCCTCCGCTCCGCATCGCAGCAGTCATCATCCCTTTCATCGCTAGTTGAAGCCATAACGTATGCCTATTTACTAGATTTGCTATCTATAGTCTGTCGGTAACCCTAGCAAGCATACTTAGCCTACTTTTCTATTAAATTCTGATGCATGCCTCTCTTTTAAACAAACTATCATTTGCTGCGAATGATATTAGTATATGTTGAATTTCGTTATTATTGTATCCCTACTTGTTAGATCTTAGTCCAAGCTTTATGTGCATGCATAGATTTTCAGATTTTCCCAATTCTCCATTGAAACCCTAGTGTAGGTCAGACCTTTGCCTGCATCACCTATTCTGCCCCATCTCCCCCCTTTGCGATTGTTTGCAAGAGAAAGAGAAGATCAAGATATGGAGAGAGAGAGAGAGAGAGAGGAGGCCGGTTGCATGCAAGAGAAGATCAAGAGATGGAGGTGAATCGCTTCTCTGATCGGATTCCACCATTTTTTCCCCTTTATCTCTCCCTTATTGGATTCCTATGCTGCCCCATCTCCCCCCTTTGCGATTGTTTGTAAGAGAAAGAGAAGATCAAGATATGGAGAGAGAGAGAGAGAGAGAGGAGGCCGGTTGCATGCAAGAGAAGATCAAGAGATGGAGGTGAATCGCTTCTCTGATCGGATTCCACCATTTTTTTCCCCTTTATCTCTCCCTTATTGGATTCCTGATTTTTTCTTTTTTTCTGCCTCCTTTTTTCTCTGCCTTTTCAGTTACAGGAGTTCGGAGGTCCCATCTGCAAGAGAGATAGAGAGGAGGCTACAAGAGAGAGAGGATCAAGAGATGGAGGTGATGAGATTTAGGCTGATGAATGCATTCAATTTTTTGCAAAAAATTGCATTCGGTTCTTTGCACTCTCTTAAAATTGCATTCAGTTCTTTGCACTCTCTTAAAGAACTGATGAATGCATTCAGTTCTTTGCAAAAAATTGAATTCTAAAATTTGAATTCTAAAATTGCATTCAGTTCTTTGCAAAAAATTGAATTCTAAAATTGCATTCAGTTTTTTGCATTCAGTTTTTTGCACTAAGTTTAGAATTCAGGTTTTTAGCACTCATTTTAGAATGCATTCAGTTTTTTGCACTCTCTTAATTTACGATTTAGAATTGCACTCAGTTTTTTGCATTCAGTTTAGAATGCATTCAGTTTTTTACCTGGCTTTTTGCACTCTCTTAATAGTTAAAAACCAAATTATAAATGCATTCAGTTTTCCTTTATCTCTCTCTGATTGGATTCCTGATTTTTTCTCTTTTTTTTTCTGCCTCCTTTTTTTTTCTGCCTTTTCAGTTACAGGAGTTCGGAGGTCCCATCTACAAGAGAGATAGAGAGGAGGCTGCAAGAGAGAGAGGATCAAGAGATGGAGGTGATGAGTTCTAGACTGATGAATGCATTCAATTTTTTGCAAAAAACTGAATTCTAAAATTGCATTCAGTTCTTTGCACTCTCTTAATGTATGATTTAGAATGCATTCAGTTTTTTGCACTCAGTTTAGAATTCAGTTTTTTGGCACTCAGTTTAGAATGCATTCAGTTTTTTGCTCTCTCTTAATTTACGATTTAGAATTGCACTCAGTTTTTTGTATTCAGAATAGAATGCATTCAGTTCTTTGCACTCTCTTAAAGAACTGATGAATGCATTCAGTTCTTTGCAAAAAATTGAATTCTAAAATTTGAATTCTAAAATTGCATTCAGTTCTTTGCAAAAAATTGAATTCTGAAATTGCATTCAGTTCTTTGCAAAAAATTGAATTCTAAAATGAACTGAGACAAAGCAATGGCTCAGATTTATGCGGAGGAGGGGGATAAACATGGAGACTCGATCACAGTCGTCCGTTTTTTAGGCTCGACCAACGAATCCCACTCACCGTACCTCTTAAATGCCACTCTGCCTCTTAAATCTCCCTCATAAATCCCACTCAAGTTTTTTTTCAAATTTGAATTTAAGTGCTCAATCCAATATATGTATCTGACCACGTGCCCTACTTCACAGCCGTCCATTTCACCAGCGTTTCACCCAGCCCCAACTGATGAATCGCACTCAGACCAGACATGAAGGTAATGGATGGTGTGATTAAATGCCACATCATCCTGTGTGAATGAATTAAAAAAAAAAAAAAGAAGCTTATAGGGAAAGGAACCGTCACCAAACCTCAGCCCCCCGCCTCTATTTCTCCTCTCTTAAACCCCATCCCGAGCAGCACCCCCTGTCAATCTCTCTGCAGACCCATCTCTCTCTCCCCCCTGCGGCCTCCGATCTCCCATTCTCCTCTGCTTCTTCGCTTCGATGCCGCCCTTAGGCTCCATCGGTCGCCCCCAAGCTTCCTCCTCCTTGCTGCCGCCTGAGAAGAAAAGGCGAGGAGGGCCTTCCGCCTCCTCTTCTTGCTGCCACCTGAGATGAAGAAGGGAGGAGGACTGACTGACTCCTCCACACTGCTGCGGTCGTAGGAGGATTGACCGACTCCTCCGGCCCCCCAACATGATGACCCGAGGGAGATCCAACACAAATGGGCCACCGCAGGCTCTCTCTCTCTCTCTCTCTCTCTCTCTCTCTCTCTCTCTCCTCTCCTCTCCTCTCCTCTCCCCAGATCGTCAGATCTGATGATCTGATGTCGGTCTCCCCTCCCCCCTCCCTCGCGGCGAAGTGCTCCCCTCCCCCCCTCTGAGCCAATCTCTATATACATATATATATACATGCTATAGAGATCACGAAATTTCTATAAAATGTATATGAGTGGGATTCAGTTCGGGGAGGTGGCGGTGGACCCCGAGGTTGGGCGGGGAGCACGACCAAGCGGCGGCGATGTCTGATTTTTTTTTTCCTTCCTTTTCCTCTCTCTCTCTCTCTATCTATCTCTCTGTTTCAGATCGATTTGTTGTTTTCTTTTTCCTCTCTCTCTCTCTCTATGTTTCAGATTGATTTTCTCTTCTCCCCAACCTCTCTCTCTCTCTCTCTCTCTCTCTCTCTATCTCTCTCTCTCTCTCTCTCTCTCTCTCTCTCTCTCTCTCTCTTCACTACTCCGGACGGGGATGGTGTCGAAGAAGAGTGACGTGTACAGCTTTAGTGCGTCGCTACTAGAGCTCATCACCGGGGCGCCGGCCTTATGCTCGGAGGTGGAGAGGCCGCTGAGGTTGGGTGGGGAGCACGACCAGGCGGTGGCAATGTGGTCGTTGGCGGCAAGCTACGTCGGGGAGCAGCAGAGCTTCTGGCCGTCGATGGCGGAAGTGGTGCGGATCATTAGGGATAATGTGCCGGCGTTGTCCATCTCGGCCGTTGGTGACGAGGGATGGAATTGAAAGCCGAATTTGTAAATTCTTTTTCTTCACATGTTAATCACAATAATATAAGTTAAGAAAACGGGAATTTAATAAGTACCACAAATTTTTAAAAAAAAATCAAAGGTAAGGGGCTTGAATGCACAAAGAGGAGAAATAAGAAGGATATGAAGACTACGATGTTATCTTTCAAAAAAAAAAAAGACTGATGTTTGATGGGTAGTCTGGGCATTGTTAGAAAATAAATAGATCCATTTTTAGAAAAGGAATGCTAGCCAAATCTCATCAAAAAAATTTGGACTAATTTGTATGGCCGTCCAACAGATCGATTTTTTTTTCCTTCTCTTTCGCTTCTCTGATCGGAGGGGTTTCCCCCTTCTTTTCCGCGCTCTCTCTCTCTCCCTCTCTCTTTCTTTCTGAACAGAACAGATCTTGACCTATATATTTTTTTTGTGTCTTCGGTTACAGGAGATCGAGGTCATCGGCGGAATACTGCCAGTTCCGATGTTCGAACCAATGGTCATGGTAAGTTGTTTTCGCTCACTCTAGGCTTATAGTGAGTGGGCCGCGGGATGGCAACCACTTCAGTTCAGTACAATTTCAGTTACACTCCTAGATCTATGGATTATAGATTTGCTTTTCTCATGTGCGATTAAACCTGATTCTTAAGGTGTTAGTAAAAAAATTCTTTCCTCAGATTTTTATATTTCCTTTGCAGTTACTACTTGATCACTTGCGATTTCTGTGTTTTGTTTTTGTAAGAAGACAAATGGATCGAGAGCTATGAGGGTTGTAAGTATTTAAACTAATAGCATTTCTCTGTCATAATATTTGTTCTCTGTTTATGCATTCATTTGCATGCAAATGTATTTGTATGTAAACTCTTCTGTTTGCACATGGTTTATGTACACATTGGTGTGTTTGCACCCTTACGATGCACCTGTTCCATTTATGGGTTTTTTTTTATTTTGGTAGCGGGACTTGAGCGATGGGCGCATAAAGGAAAAGTTGCTTTTATGCAATGGCCAGACAATTGTAAGGATGGATCCACTGATGAATGGTTCTGATACAATTTGTCTACTAATTCTATCTCCTTTTTACTAGGAGCATCAAATATAATTTGCTTATGTATGTATATGAATAAATTCAATGAAAAATAAAAAATTGATTGGAGTTTCATTACTGATTTTGAATTACTTTGGGGCAAAAAATCGTTCGTTGTGAACCCCCCTTCTCTCTCTCTCTCTCTCTCTCTCTCTCTCTCTCTCTCTCTCTCTCTCTCTCTCTCTCTCTCTCTCTCTCTCTCTCTCTCTCTCTCTCTCTCGCTCGCTCGCTCTCTCGCTCGCCCGAGCGCCTGTTGTGTCCCCTTACAGTCATTCGTTTAAATGCTGGTCAGGCTTAAAATCAGCTTACAGCCATCAAATACCATCAAAGCATGTGTAAGGCCTTAGGTCGAGTCGTCTGTGGGTTGTAACTTTACAGTTATTTGTTTGCATATTAGTCGGGACTGAAATGAGCAGGCTATAGTTGAATGCCACCGAAGCATGCAGTTTACGCCCGAGTATATGAATGCTCAGTGTAATTTACTTTCATTACCACGGGCATGCAGTTGACCGCAACAAACATCGAGGTTTGTGTTTGGGGGGGTTGCTTCCCTTACTCTATTTTCAACAAGTTGCGATGGAGATTATTTTCTTTTATTGCAGATTTTAGGTGTATGTTTTTTAGTTGAAAATTTTAGGTCATCATCTTTTAGGTTATTGCAGTAGTTGTTAATTATTAGGTTTTAACTTCACTTTGTCTCAACTTTGCAGCATGTTATCATCACCGGCGAGGTTACCGTGGATCAGGTATTGGTCATATTATGTGTGTGTGTGTGTGAAAATACAGAGGGGTTACTTTGTTTTTAGCCCCCATGTATTTTATTTTGATCCAAATCGCTCACTAAAGTTTTAAATGTTAGCACTATACCTCCTTTTGTCAACTACTTAATTTCCTCATTTGGTAATTTTTATCTAATCAAAATTGAATTGAAGGAGGGTAAAATGTAGTTTTTTAACTATAGGGATGTAAAATATTTTTGAGCTAAACGAAAGGGGGGCAACTTTGTCAAAAGAAAAAAAAAGGTGCTCCATCTAAATTAAGATGCTTAACCCTATGTTCATAATTTAGAGGTTATACTTCATAACTTATGTTGCTTTGCTGAAATAGCTTTGTTAAAAGAAAAAAAATATGCTCCATCTAAATTAAGGTGCTTAACCCTATGTTCATCGGAGTAGGGACATATGTTTGCTAAATTTTTTTAAAACCATGTTAGTTTTGTTTTTAACCCCCCTGTATTTTATTTTGATTAAAATCGCTCACTAAAGTTTTAAATGTTAGCACAATACCTCCTTTTGTCAACTACTTAATTTCCTCATTTGGTAATTTTTATCTAATCAAAACTAAATTGAAGGAGGGTAAAATGTAGTTTTTTAACTATAGGGAGGTTTAATATTTTTCAGCTAAACGAATGGGGGGTAACTTTGTCAAAATCCCTCCCCTCCAAAATCTTTTTGTTTGCAATTGTTTGCATTGATATGCTGATTTTAAAATCAGATTTTTAAGATCAGATTTTTCTTCTCCCGATTTTTCTTCTCTTTTAAGATCATGTTCTTTCATTGCATCAAATTGCTTGAGACAAAGCAATGATCTGAGGCTTCTTTTTGTTTGCGAAACCAATGCTTCGTCTCTTGAATTTATGCAGGGTTTTACAAACATTGCAAAACCAATGCTTCATCTCTTTTGATTTTGCACCTCGGAACTTAATTAGGAGTCGTGGCCGAGATTATCACTGTAAAACCAATGCTTCTTTCTACTATTTTGGTTTTGCATCTCGGCGTGGAGCATTTTTTAAGATCAGATTTTAAAATCATTTGTTTTTAAGATTAGATTTTTCTACTCTCTGGTCACATTGTGCCCTTTGGGCATCACATTTGTGCTCTTTTTTTCCAAATGTTAATTTTTCTTTTCTTTATACTTTTTTGCTTCTTTTTGTTTACAAATATTTGTATGGGTTCTGCTTCTCGGCATGGAGCCACATGGCAATAATCTGAGCTCAAGCTCAGACCAATGATCTGAGCTTGAGACAAAGTAATGATCCGAGATTAATATTGGTTTTGCAAATGATATGATATGCTGATTTTTAATTAAAATAAGATTTTTCTTCTCTCTCTGATCCCATTGCTCCTTTTGGGCATCACAAATGTTTGCATTGGTCTTGCATCTCGAAGCTTAGGTAACCTTTTTTTTTTTTTGCATTTGCACAGGAAACCTTTGCAAACAAAAATCTGATTTTTTAAACCGAGGCTTCTTTTTTTTTTAAATCAGATTTTTGTTTGCAAAGGTTTGCAAACAAAAATCTGATTTTGCAACCATTGCTTCATCTGATTTTGCAACCTATGCAAAATCAATCATGATTTTTCTTCTCTTTTACCCCTATGTTCATCGAAGTATGGACATGGGTTCACGCCCGAGTATTTGAATGCTCAGTGTAATTTACTTTTATTACTACATGCTCGCAGTTGACCGCAACAAACATCGAGATTGAAATGTCTGATGTGTGTAGAGTAGGCACAATCTTATAACATGGGAATACTTTTGAGACTTGGGTCTCTTTCTTCTAAACAAGCTCAAGGCCTTGGACCAGTCTCCATATCGCATGGCTCCACAAACCATCGCGCTCCATGAGGCCAAGTCTCTTACAGGCATATCATCGAATACTTACCGGGCCATCGCTGACATGAAGGAGCGGAAGGTTTGCCTTCGGTTTCCATATGTCTTTCTTCTCATCGGACATCTTTGTGTTCATCTAAACGTCTTCCATGCTTCAGATCTGGGACTCCTACAACGTGAAGGCGCGAACATTCAAGATGCCCATCGAGGCCGCCTACATGCTGCTGAGAATCGACTACATCGTGAGTGGGATATAGAAGAAGCAGCCTCCTGGGGCCGGCCCGACTCCATCGAAGCCGAAGGTGGAGGAAGAGGGAGACGCCAACAATGAGCAAATACTTCTAGAGTAGATTTTGTGGGAGGTGTTGAGGCTTATACTTTGCGTGGATGATAGTTAAAGCTCAGCAAGTGTTTTGTGTGTGGTCAGGTTGTTCTGATAACATGTTCTGTTGAGCACCAAGAAAATATGAATTTATGTTCATGTTTTTTATAAAAAAAACCTGTTGTTAGCCTGCAGTGTTAAATGGGGAGTTTTCTGATGCTTTATTCATCAGTTCCATTACCTTGGAGCATAAACTTTGTACGATAGTGGTTTGGTTTCAAAATCCACAGTTTTCTGTTGAACTTAATATATTGTGATACAAATTACTTTCAAGTGAGTTTTTTTTTTTTTGACAACTTGACCCCTGTACTATGCTTCGTTTGCATGTTCACCCCCTCTGTTAACTTACATCCGTTAAGATTTATTTTTATGCCAAAAATATAATCATCCATCTGTTCGTTTTGCATGCCATTTGGGACCGAGTACGATTCAGCGATCGGGTTTAGTATAACAAATAGTTGCGTTTGAAGCCAAAACTAAATCATAGACATTATTTTAGATGCCATTTGGGCTGAGTGCTACTCATCGCATGGGCTGGGTGTAACGGACTGATGTGATTGAGTTTTGGCTCTAACCTATCATGTGCCATATTTTTGTTGTTGGGTGTTTTTGTGCCAATTTTATGTTGT
>OX393554.1:8319627-8334627 GCA_947650365.1 Chamaelirium japonicum
GTTGACGGAGAAACAGAGATCGTGCGTTAATTTTTGAACAAATGGTTAGATCTATTCGGTTCATTTTCGAGAGTTGACAATATTTCAAAGGGAGAGAATTATATTTTGAGGGCGATAACAATATTTCGTGAATGGTGATAATATTAAGTAAAGGGATAATATTTTGTGAGCAGTGATAATGTTCGTGTCTATCGACACTCGAACGGGATGGCAAAATTGGTTCAGCGGCTCCCACAATCGACTATGCACCCACATTCGACTGAAGAGGCCACACTGGGCGAGGGTGCCCACAATTGGTGAGGGAGCCCACAAACGGAGACGACTCTCTCTCTCTTTCTCGCTCTCTCTCCATATTGGATCAACAAAAAATTGGACACCGAATACTAATATTTTTATCGAGGCCCAATGTGGACAGCACGCCAATGTGTGTGCGGGCGAAAAATTATCAACAATACCACATGATGCATTTAAAAATTTATTAACATAACTAAAAATTAGATGAGAAAGACAAATGAACAATATACACAAAAGTAGAAAGAAGAATGAACTGTCAATTGGGCCCAAATTTATCGTTCATCTATGTGATGTTTTGTATTCACAATCCAGCACGAAACCAGAAAAGTAACAAACAATTCATGGAATAGCAAAATCATGATAAAAAATGACATTATCTAGCTTGGATGTAAAAATGACAGCATTCAATTTCCCATCAGACTTGTCACTCTGATGGAAATGGTTTACTTATGAATGGTAACATTTCAATGCACTCGTGCATCGCAAGTATTCTGTAAACAATATGATAGAGGCTTTGTATACAATATTGAATCTGTAAACAATATAGTTGTAAACTATATATTGTATACAATATAGTTGTCCAACCAAATCCAATATGGCAGAGAAAATGAAATACAATTTGTTTACAAATCCAACCAAATCTAACCCCAGCAAGCAACTACATGTACGTAAGTTATTTTGTTCAAACTTCAAACCCTAGCAAGCACTCATAGCAACACTCTTGCCCAAGGATCCATCAAGTTCTATCATCTCGTCCACTTTTCGTTTTTCTCCTACAATCATATCATTATTGTATTAATGCCCATGATATATATCTCATGGAAAATTTAACTATTCTTCAACACTAAGAAGCTTTTCAAATGCCCATATCTACCTTTTCAATCTAATAATAAATCCTAACATAAATTTTAAATTAGTAATAAGAAAAAACTTAGTCCCCAAGTTCAAAATTTAAAGCCTCACACACACACACACACACACACATAGAGAGAGAGAGAGGAGTACCAAGTGGTAAATCGGCTTCCTTGACCACCATCACCTTCCTTTATAACTCACCCAATTGCAAGGTCGTATGGGTGAAGAGGGGGGCCATTGTGTCTGTGTAATCCACAGATGATGAATACTTGTAGAGAGAGATGCCTGAAAAAATAAAAAATTAGAAACAGAGCATCAACCAAAAAGAAAAAAAAGAAACAGAGAATCGAAAACCCCATGAGAGAGAGAGAGAGAGAAAACCAAATGAATTTCAAGGGAAAAAATCAGAATTTTTAAATGACACCAAGTGTTGGTGACGGCGAAGATGATTCGGGAGTGGCAGCAGGCATCACGTCATCTTCTCACCCTAACTTCGAATACGGGTACTGACCAAGGGTGCTCGATGAACTACGGATACCTGGAAATGAAAAAATAAAACTTAGTAGGTTATGCTTGATAAAACATACCCATCAGATTCTAGAATAACAATTCAATTTAAAAAGCATCTCTCTCAAGCCCCTGCATTTAAGCATTTCAACCAACTAATAGGATGCTGAATAGTCATTAGGGCAGAGAGCGAGGGGCCGGCCGCCAATGAGGGTAGAGACTGAAAAAAAATAGAACATAAAAAGAATCAATTCCCTTTCCTTCCTCCCTCTCTATCACTCACCTTCCTCTTTTTCTCCCTAACTCATCTCCTTCTCTGATCTCTACCTTCAAAACCAAAATAACAACAATAAAAAATAAATAAAAATCAAACAACCAGCAGCAGATGAAAGAAGGAAAAAAAAAAAACAGGGGGCAATACCCGCATCGGTCCTTCGGCGACTACCTGCAATCAGGACCAGACCTCCGGCGACTACCTGCAACTGGGCCCAAACCTTCGGCGACCACCACTACCAGCAATCTGATTGGAGTTAAGGGTGCCCGTCATCGCCCGCAAGCCGGGAATGAGTAAGATTAACCTGCTCGCAGGTCAGAGCTGGACTCTTCGGGGTGCTCGTCGGTCTAGGCCGGGCTGGGGCCTGCCCTCTCTCTCTACAAAAAAAATAAGGAATAAAAAGGCTCTATTTTTCATAACTCAATGTTGATGCTACATTAAAATTCTTCAAATGGTTAAACAGAGCCATTGTTTAAAGAATCATCTTCTCCAACATTGTAAAAACCTAATCAATCAAAACATTGTAAAACCTGATAATCAAAACACTTTAAAAACCTGATCAATCAAAACCATAGTTTTTTAAAAAAATGTGAAGAGCGACATTATGACACACGGTTTCCTTTGTTCTTTTGCAAACAGAGAAAAAAACAATGAACTATCTAATTTCAGATAAAAAATACAAAGGAAGATATTGTTAAAGAAAAAAGAGTAACAATCAGATGCGACATTATGACACACGGTTTCCTTTGTTCTTTTGCAAACAGAGAAAAAAACAATGAACTATCTATTTTCAGATAAAAAATACAAAGGAAGATATTGTTAAAGAAAAAAGAGGAACAATCAGATTACACTGTAAAATTATCTGTGACTGGACGTTAAAAAAATTACAAACAAAGATAGAAAAAAACAACAGAGGAAGAAATCGTTTTAAAAAATAAATCGAAGATCAATCATTTGGCATGGTTGTTGTGATTTTAAATTGTTATACCGCAAGTGCACGGCGTCTATCTGATAGACAGTGGCAAATACGGGTCGATCCCACAGAGACTTGATTGAAAACTAATTAAAGAAAGATTAATGATTAAACTAGTACGGAAAGATCTCCAGAGGAGAGCGAGTGGATTTATGCTAATTAAAATAAACGCAGTAGACTAAAAATACTAAAATAGTGGTTGTGGAGAATCAATGGATGAGAACTAGGGTTTCGGGGTTACGCTTGGACATTCACAAATAATATTGATTATTTATCTTAGTTGGGGTAGAATGGCGTGTTCATCCCAACCGGAAGATTTAACGATTAAAATCTGAGAATCTTTAATCTTAGATTTAGACAGTTGACGATTAGCGTGAAAGAACTTGTTGCACGACACAGGGACTCTCCCTAGCATCCGGCGTAACCTGGGTCAACGCCGAATCTTAAAGAGTTTATAGAAGTGTCAACGTCTCTTTGAGAAGTTGAATCACAGAGCAGTCTATTTCTATAGATTAAAGATTTGAATTATAATAAAATGATAATAATCATACGATGGTTATTCAAAACGTTCAGAACGATACTACAGTGCTGTAGAAACTTCCCTACGTATCTACTATGACCGGAATCAATAATAGAAACAAGCGAATATGCAAGCATGCGGTATTTAATAAAGATTATGAAACAACCAAAGACGAAATTACATTGAGGCATAAACGGGAATCAATATTATTCATAAATAAACCAAGTTTCACCCCTAGCCCTAGCTAGGGGTTTAGCTACGCATATTCATACAATTCATAACGAAAATATAAATGCGAGCAAACTCCATCATGGATGACGAGCGTGTGTGTGAAGCTTCTGGCGAGGATGATGGCGCGTCTTCGACGATGGCGGCGTGCGGCTTCGTGATGATGGAGCGTCGCTCGGAGATGATGGATGATGGACGTGCCTTGGTGGTGATGAAGATAGAAGATGGAAGATGGTGGAAGGTTCTTAGTGGTGATACAAGGTCGGCACCCCCCCTTCCCTTCGGTTCGTCCGTGCCCCCCTCTATATAGGATAGAGAGAGAAAAGAGAGAAGTTCAGTTTTTGGGTAGAAAAGGAAACAAAAGGGCCGGTTGGGTCGGGTTTCAGTTTTAGAAAGAGAGAAGAAAGAAAGAAAACGGAAGAGAGAGAGATACGTTCGGTGGGCGTGGTTAAGGAAAGAGAGAGAGATGGAAAGAGAATCCGAGAGAGAGGATCCCGGAGAGAGAGAGAGTAACGTTCGGTTGAGAGAGAGAGAATCGGGCTCGCAGGAAAAATAGGAGAGGGAGAGAGGGACTCTGATGGGATCCGGTTTTAAAGGCTGCATGGCATCGGACGGCTGTGATCGGGTTGGAGGGAGAGGAGTGACGGGGATGCCATGCATGGCTCGATGCAAAGGAGGGCTGTGATTATCAGGTGCTCATGCATGGGACCTGGGTGTAATGGAGTGCGGGTAAAGCTTGGGGACAGCTGGGATTAAGTGATATGGAGATGGGCTGATTTGTATGCATGAGTGGGATGCACTGAACGGCTGCGATGCGATCGGACGGTCGTGACTGGATTGTGCCTCGAATGTAATAAATGGTGCATGCATGCATGGGTTATTGGGTGCAATGAAGCACTGGCTGGGCTTGGGTTTCAAAGGGTGGTTGTGATGGCTTGATGCACTAAAGCTGTGATGGAATATGTTGAATGTGCATGGGTATTGTATTGTAAGGGGCGGATGTGATCGGGTCGGACCGAGATGGATGGATGGTTGCGATGGGATCGTATGGGAAAGAGAAACTCGGGTTACTGGCCGGGTGAGATGGTGGGTTAAATCTAGTGTCATCTGGTTTTGATCGGGAAGAGTGAAAAACAAAAGAAAATAGAAGAGAGAGAAAATGTGGCAGGAAAAGGACGACGGCCATCCAGACTTCAATTCCATTATCCATTCATTTGCGCGTGTGTAGCCTTCGTTCATGTGGCGAAACCATCTACAGAGTTTTGCTCCATTGTAGCCATGTGCGTTGAAAGCAAGCTCCAATTCCCTGAAAATACACATAAAATGACGTCCATAAGGTTCCGGGGCATTAATCGATAAAAGGATAATTTGGATTATCAGGCAGTATAACTATCATGCATGATGTGTATGAGAGTGAACCAATATGCCGTTGGGTTCGTATGAATGTCTACTATATCATGGTGCAAAGAAACTCATGCAGTTTACATGTAGTATGAAAGTTTTACGTAGCAAACTGATGATATATGCATAATACTAAAAGGATAATTCGCACAAATTGGCCGCTCAACACACCCCCAAACCTAAATCTTGCTCGCCCTCGAGTAAGAAAAGAAAAATAAACAAAGTAAATGACAAAATAAAAACTCCTAACTCACTTTCGCAGGAATCGCGACTGCACTTAGCATGTGCAACAAGCCGTTAAACCCCTGGGTTACCCCAGTGGACGAGTTTTGTCTCGTGAGGGTTTGCAGTGAATCTACCCACAAAATTCAAACTTTTTTTTTTTTTTTTGAAAATATAAATAAGAAATAAGAAAATTCGGTTTCGTAGAATAATTAAAAAGTACTCAAAAATAGAATTTCTAAGGCACAAGACTCACAAGGTATCTAGCCCAAGCTTCGGCTTTCGAAGTAAGCACTTTAGGTTCTAACTATTAGTTTCCCGTTAGAAAAGGTCAAGGTCAACTATGCTCGAGTGCACGGTGCTGTCTGGGCTAAACACAACTGGGGGTTTGGTTCTCTACATTCATAACATTCTAACAGTCTACTAGAACGGTCAAAGTCGACCTTAGAACCTGAGTCAAAACCAGCTAAGCTAGACAGGCTAGTGAGAGTTGTAGATATTCACCTTAATACCTTTCGGCTTTATATGTGATATTCCAGTTTCCCCACATTGTTTATAGCGACGGCTTTCACACTATTTTCCTTTTTCTTTTTCTTTTTCTTTTTTTTTTTTTTTTTTCGGTCTCATTTTTTTCTGGATCTAATTATATATCCCTTCCTAACTTGTACCATGCTAGCTGCACTCTATGCCCATGACACGCTGCCAACGCTCTCATGAGTTAGGTAGCCATCCTCATGTTGCCTTTATATTTGATTCACTCTGCATCCATAGGATCATTCTCATAACCCTATCGACCAGGCTTCACTCATACTAGGGCATACAGGTTAAGACTTTTACATAATTAGATCCTAGACCATGCTAATAGGTAGCCCTTTCTGCTATACCTTAGAATTCACTGGTGATCTATAGTAGTATTTTTTTTTTTTACCAAGTGAACCAGATCCGCATGGTTCATCAGGACTCTAGTTAACTATTAGGCCGATATGAAAGCTTTGAATCTAGAACCTAGAGGTGTAGCCAGATGTGAAGTGAATAGTCAAGTATAGTTTGTTTTGACAGTCACTAAAAGGTTACTAAGGGTCAGAACCATATTAGACATTCTTTTTCTAACTGATCCTTGGACTTTATACCTTGATTATCAGGTACCTTATAGTCCTATTCGAGTACAATCGAATTATATTACAAAACCTGAAATAAAGATAAAATATATATAGATCTATATAATTTTTTCTTCTTTTTTCGACAAGAAAGAAAAGGACTTCAAATGTAATACGATAAGAAACTAAAATAAGAAAAGGAAAATAAAAACATGCAAATGCAAATTCCTATATATTTCTATACGAATGCTATAGTGTTGGTAGGGGACTACAGACGAGACACATATACGCCAAGACGTATATGTCGAGCTGTCCCACTACAGCGTAAGTTGATGCAATGATAAATTTTTTTTTTTTTTTTTTTAAAACGAACAGAAAAATTTTGTAAAAATTAAATGCATACAGGACTTTGCAAAAAGTACATCACACCCCCAAACTTAAATTAGACATTGTCCTCAATGTATGAATTATACATGCTCAGGAATGAGATGATAGCATTATATGAAAGCATTTTTGAAGGACATATATATAAAATGAAAGTACGAAGTTTTAAGGATGGATAATACCTTAAAAGTGCTTTGTATGATAGCTTCCTGCAAAATGTCAGTGCCAAAAAAAAAAAAAACAAGCGACTAAACGGGCTAATAAAGAGGAGCAGATGCTAATAAATAAAGAAAAAATAACTGCTAGAATACAAATATGTTTTTCAGCAGATGGAATTTTCAAAAAGAAAAGAGAGTAGTCATTAATTGAAATATTATCTTCTATAGTATACGTTGGGCATGTTTCTGCGTGACCCTCCTTTATTCTATAAGGGTTCATCCTATATTGTTCTTTATGATTTTTCTTTTCAAAAGGAACAAGATAAGATTCATTATTGTACTCCATGTTCCACCTTGTATCATCTAGATTATCTTTGAAAAATTTGCATAAATGAATTTTCTGATTTTGGATGAATGGAGGAAAGATTAAATCAGAAAATATATCTTCTTCACCTAATTGTGTATGTTGAAACTTAGATAGCAGAATTTGCAGGTTAATGTACGATTTTTCAATAATAATTGGATAATTAATCATGATCTCATTAATTTCAAAATTTGTTGATAGAGCATTGGCTTCTTTAGCAAACATATCACTATCAATGATATAAGGAAGATCATGGGTGACATCTAGCAATGCAGTGCTTGTATTGATATGATCATTAATATCCAAATTCTTACCAAAATGTGCAAGGCAGGCTTCCAGGGGGTCATTATAGTTTACTTGTGGTACAAAACTTTCGTCTTGTTCTTGCAAGTAGTTAACCTCTTCTAATTCATCCCTGTCATCTCTAGGTTGTTTGCTCACATGAAATATATTGACTTGTAATGTCATGTTACCGAATGACATGCTCATTATACCATTCCGACAGTTGATTAACGCATTCGATGTTGCCAGGAAAGGTCGCCCTAAGATTACCGGTACTCGACTCATAAATTTTGTTGGTGGTTTGGTATCAAGGACCACAAAGTCAACAGGGAATACAAATTCTCCCACTTTGATTAGGACATCTTCTACTATCCCTTTTGGATATCGGATTGAAGCATCAGCTAGCTGGAGGGTTAATTTAGTAGGTTTTAACTCCCCCAAACCTAGCTCTTTATATATGGAATATGGAAGGAGGTTGACACTTGCACCTAAGTCGAGCAAGGCTTTCTCAATATGATATTCCCCTATTTTACAGGAAATGGTAGGACAACCAGGGTCCTTATATTTGATAGGGGTTGAGCATGAAATAACTGAACTAGCCTGCTGAGCCAGAAATGCTCTCTTGGGTATATTAGTTGTTCTCTTAAAAGTGCAAAGGTCCTTTAAGAATTTGGCATAGGTAGGTATTTGTTGGATTGCATCTAAGAGTGGAATATTAATTTTTACTTGTTTAAAGACTTCAAGCATATTATCCATTTGTATTTTCTTCTTTGCTGGTTCTAACCTTTGAGGATATGGGGCTCTAGGAATGTAAGGTCTAAGAGGCGGTTCACTAGGTGATGCAATATTTTCAGTATCGTGTCTTGTATTCTCCCTAGTTTCCTCTTGTGATTTTGGCTCCTCTTCAGGTGTTTCTTCAGTTCTTATGTCATTCTGCCTAAGTTCCTCAGTTTCTTTAGGAGGTTCTATCATGTTATCAACTTGTCGTCCTGACCTAAGTGTAGTAATTGTATTTGCCTGCTCATGGCCTATTCCTTTGATATCATGTACTTCAAATTGACCCCTTGGATTTGACCCTTTAGGGTTAGCCTCAGGTTGACTCGGGAATGTACCCTTATCCCTCGTAGTCAAAGAATCAGCTAGTTGACTCACAGTGTATTCTAACTTCGCAATAGATTGTGTGTTAGCACTAATGCTTTGTGCGGTGCTCTGTTGGAATTGGAGGGTATTCTGGGCTAATAATTTCATCGTTTCCTCTAGAGAATTGATTCTTTGATTATCTTGGTTAAGGGTGGCATTTTGTATAGGTGGCTTTTGAAATCCTGGAGGTGGTACAGGCTGAGATGGGTCACCTTGGTGTGGACCCGTAGTCCATGAGAAATTTGGATGATTCTTCCATCCTTCATTGTAAGTGTTTGAATATGGATTATGCTTTTGTTGATTATCAAAATGATTGTTTTGGTACAAAGCATTGATTCTTGCCATATTATTTTCTTGTCTCCCTAACATCGGGCATCGATAATCTGCATGGGTAGGCTCACTACAAATTGAGCAAATAGAAAAGCTAGGCTCATTATTGCAACTCATAGTTTGATTAAGACTTAGTGCTTCTAAGGTATTCGGAGCGGAAGTCCTATTTCCTTGATTCATTTCTAGAGCCTCTATACGTCTCATCATAGTGGCCAGTTTAGCTTCTGCTTCTAATTTAGGTTCAACTTTATAGAATCCACCTTGTGCAGTAGGGGGAAATTTCCTAGAATCATCTATGATTGGTTCCCATTGTAGTGTATTCTCTGCAATTTCTTCTAAGTAGGTCCAGGCTTGATCTGCTGTCTTTTTGGTGAACTCACCATTACAACATGATTCTATCATGGTCTTAGATGGGTAGTTCAACCCTTCATAAAGGATTTAGACTAGTCTAATTTTTTCAAAACCATGGTGTGGACAAAGCAGTAGTAGGTCCTTAAATCTCTCTATGTATTTATAGAGAGCTTCACCTTCCAGTTGGTGAAACATATTCAAGGCCTGACGAATCGAGGCCGTCTTTTGTTTAGAATAGAATTTTCTATAAAAGAGCTCTAGTAGGCTTACCCACGTAGTTATGGATCCAGCTTGTAAGGCATAAAGCCATGCTTTAGCCTTCTCTTTTAGTGAGAACGGGAATAATCTAAGTTTGAGATTTTCTTCGGACATATTGTCGAATTTTATTGTTCCACATATGTCTTCGAATTCCCTCACATGTTGATATGGATTTTCCTGCTCCATTCCCCGAAAGACGGGAAGCATTTGGATTAAGCCAGATTTTAATTCAAATTTTGCATTAGTGGTCGGTAAGGTTATGCAAGACGGTTGTGTAGCCCTAGTGGGATACATATAATCCCCTAAGGTGATTGCTTGCGGATGTTCCGTCATTTCTAAGATGTTATTATATTCAACTCTAACTAATCTTTTTCCTACACGTGCCCAAACTGCGGACGGTGTGTCCAGATTAATGTGCCAATTAAGTAATAGTAGTTTAACGAATATAACGCTACGCTAGTAAAGAAATCAGAGTACGTACTTTATCAGAATACTTATGCAAATAGAGAATCTACTATTATGCAATGCAGCACCCTAGCAAATGGTTTCTATCGATGCAAGGTTGAGTGTACACCTCAGACTGAGACACACATACAACTATAAGAGGTGTATGTGCCGAGCTGGCGACAACCTTACAGAGTTGCGATGCAATTCGATTATTTGATCTACGGTGAAAGTTTGCACATTAGCCGGTTATCCTAATTACTACGGTTGTTGAATCAGCAAGAGTAAGCAATAGGAGTACGTAATCAAACCCACTGACTGGAGAGGCGTGGGTAACGATTTGAGTACTTACCTTTGCGATGCTTATGCAAGTTTTCCGTTGAGCGTGTGAGTACCTGAAAAATTAAACAGAAGATAATAAGTACGAAAGAGACAAAATACGAAAATAGAATAACTAAGAATACTAATACTGATTTTTTTTTTTTAAAGCAAATAAAAACTAAACTTTAACAGTTTTCAAACTCAAGTCCCCGGCAACGGCGCCAAAAACTTGTTGTGATTTTAAATTGTTATACCGCAAGTGCACGGCGTCTATCTGATAGATAGTGGGAAATACGGGTCGATCCCACAGAGACTTGATTGCAAACTAATTAAAGAAAGATTAATGATTAAACTAGTACGGAAAGATCTCCAGAGGAGAGCGAGTGGATTTATGCTAATTAAAATAAACGCAGTAGACTAAAAATACTAAAATAGTGGTTGTGGAGAATCAATGGATGAGAACTAGGGTTTCGGGGTTACGCTTGGACATTCACAAATAATATTGATTATTTATCTCAGTTGGGGTAGAATGGTGTGTTCATCCCAACCGGAAGATTTAACGATTAAAATCTGAGAATCTTTAATCTTAGATTTAGACAGTTGACGATTAGCGTGAAAGAACTTGTTGCACGACACAGGGACTCTCCCTAGCATCCGGCGTAACCTGGGTCAACGCCGAATCTTAAAGAGTTTATAGAAGTGTCAACGTCTCTTTGAGAAGTTGAATCACAGAGCAGTCTATTTCTATAGATTAAAGATTTGAATTATAATAAAATGATAATAATCATACGATGGTTATTCAAAACGTTCAGAACGATACTACAGTGTTGTAGAAACTTCCTTACGCATCTACTATGACCGGAATCAATAATAGAAACAAGCGAATATGCAAGCATGCGGTATTTAATAAAGATTATGAAACAACCAAAGACGAAATTACATTGAGGCATAAACGGGAATCAATATTATTCATAAATAAACCAAGTTTCACCCCTAGCCCTAGCTAGGGGTTTAGCTACGCATATTCATACAATTCATAACGAAAATATAAATGCGAGCAAACTCCATCATGGATGACGAGCGTGTGTGTGAAGCTTCTGGCGAGGATGATGGCGCGTCTTCGACGATGGCGGCGTGCGGCTTTGTGATGATGGAGCGTCGCTCGGAGATGATGGATGATGGACGTGCCTTGGTGGTGATGAAGATAGAAGATGGAAGATGGTGGAAGGTTCTTAGTGGTGATACAAGGTCGGCACCCCCCCCCTTCCCTTCGGTTCGTCCGTGCCCCCCTCTATATAGGATAGAGAGAGAAAAGAGAGAAGTTCGGTTTTTGGGTAGAAAAGGAAACAAAAGGGCCGGCTGGGTCGGGTTTCAGTTTTAGAAAGAGAGAAGAAAGAAAGAAAACGGAAGAGAGAGAGATACGTTCGGTGGGCGTGGTTAAGGAAAGAGAGAGAGATGGAAAGAGAATCCGAGAGAGAGGATCCCGGAGAGAGAGAGAGAGTAACGTTCGGTTGAGATAGAGAGAATCGGGCTCGCAGGAAAAATAGGAGAGGGAGAGAGGGACTCTGATGGGATCCGGTTTTAAAGGCTGCATGGCATCGGACGGCTGTGATCGGGTTGGAGGGAGAGGAGTGACGGGGATGCCATGCATGGCTCGATGCAAAGGAGGGCTGTGATTATCAGGTGCTCATGCATGGGACCTGGGTGTAATGGAGTGCGGGTAAAGCTTGGGGACGGCTGGGATTAAGTGATATGGAGATGGGCTGATTTGTATGCATGAGTGGGATGCACTGAACGGCTGCGATGCGATCGGACGGCCGTGACTGGATTGTGCCTCGAATGTAATAAATGGTGCATGCATGCATGGGTTGTTGGGTGCAATGAAGCACTGGCTGGGCTTGGGTTTCAAAGGGTGGTTGTGATGGCTTGATGCACTAAAGCTGTGATGGAATATGTTGAATGTGCATGGGTATTGTATTGTAAGGGGCGGATGTGATCGAGTCGGACCGAGATGGATGGATGGTTGCGATGGGATCGTATGGGAAAGAGAAACTTGGGTTACTGGCCGGGTGAGATGGTGGGTTAAATCTAGTGTCATCTGGTTTTGATCGGGAAGAGTGAAAAACAAAAGAAAATAGAAGAGAGAGAAAATGTGGCAGGAAAAGGACGACGGCCATCCAGACTTCAATTCCATTATCCATTCATTTGCGCGTGTGTAGCCTTCGTTCATGTGGCGAAACCATCTACAGAGTTTTGCTCCATTGTAGCCATGTGCGTTGAAAGCAAGCTCCAATTCCCTGAAAATACACATAAAATGACGTCCATAAGGTTCCGGGGCATTAATCGATAAAAGGATAATTTGGATTATCAGGCAGTATAACTATCATGCATGATGTGTATGAGAGTGAACCAATATGCCGTTGGGTTCGTATGAATGTCTACTATATCATGGTGCAAAGAAACTCATACAGTTTACGTGTAGTATAAAAGTTTTACGTAGCAAACTGATGATATATGCATAATACTAAAAGGATAATTCGCACAAATTGGCCGCTCAACAATGGTCGGCACTAACCCGAAACCAAATATAAGAAATTGTAGATCTGTTTTCAGAAAAAACAAAGGAGAGGAAACCCAAATGTATGAAACCCAATTTAAAAAAAAAACAAAAACCTAAACACAACAATAAGCAATATTGCTATGTTTTTCAGAAAAAAAACAGAGAGAGCGGGGTGTGGGTGTTGGTCGTAGCCAGCGGAGGCGTAGGAGGAAGGGCCGATAATTCCCCCTTCGACCTGGATCTCATCGTCCCCCTCGCACCCTCTTCACCTACTCCACTGAGTCCGCTCCCCTCCCTCCTCTGCTCAGCGAAAAATGAAAAAAAAAAGGCGATCAGAGAGAGAGAGAGAGTCAAAGAGAAAGAGAGAGAGAGAGAGAGAGAGAGGGAGAGAGAGAGAGAGAGAGAGAGAGAGCGCTTGAAGGGGTGTGGATGTTGGTCGCAGCCGGTGGAGTCGGAGGCGAAGGCGTAGGAGGAAGGGCCCGATCTCAACCCGATGGAGACAGAGGCGGAGAAGGCCTCCTGAAGTGGTCGGATGAAGGCGGAGGGGCGCGATCTCAGCCCGGCGGAGGCAGAGGAGGCCACCTGAAGCGGTCGAAAGGAGACGGAGGCGGAGGAGGACTCCTGAAGCAGCCTCGCCTTCACCGGCCATGATCCGACAACACATGCAGTCGACCACGGACTCCCTGACCTTGATCCGTGGGTGGAGATCATAATGGGGGAGGGAGGTTCGGCCGACAGAGATCGGAGAGAGAGAGAAAGAGAAGGGGCCGGGCTGAGACTGAGGGGGATCGAAGAGAGAAAGGGATGGAGTGGGAGAGGGGTTAGGGTTCGGCTGGTGAGGGGGCGCGATCAGTGGGATGAATAAAGGGGCACGATCAGTGGGATAAATAAATGGGCACGGATGAGGGTATGGGTGATCAGCAATTAGAGTGGACTGGATTCGCGGGATCGTATGGTTGAGAATAGGTTAGAGAGTGACGATAACAACCGTTGTTTGTACCCCCCACAAAACTGTAGCTTATTATAATATATATATATATATATATATATATATATATATATATATATATATATATATATATATATATATATATATATATATATATATATATATATATATATATGGGTCAGGTTCAATGGACATTGTTTTTGCACTCAATTTTTTACACCGATTTTCAAAACCAGTAGATAGAGGTTTCAAAATTTCTTGATTTTTTGTGAGCATAATCACCTTATCCTAGATAGCACATCCACAAAAAATTAGAACATTCTAAAGCCTCTAAGTACATCAAAACTAAAAGGCTTTATTTACCGTTCATTTTAATCGTTAATTTGAAGAGCACATTTAATAAGTCTAGAGGATTTAGAATGTGCTGATTTTTTGTGGATGTGTTATCTAAGACAAGATGAATATGCTCACAAAAAATAAAAAAATTCTAAAACCTCTATCTAATGGTTTGAAAATCGGTGTAAAAAATTGAGTGCAAAAACAGTGTCCATTGAACCCGACCCATATATATATATATATATATATATATATATATATATATATATGGTGACGGGGAGCCTGGACCTCAGGTGCAGCGTGAACGCTGCACCTGTGCTTGCGCGCGCGCTAAGTATAAGCATCCGTGCGAGATCGGAAGCGGCGCGGGAGTCCCGGACCGAGAAAACCCGCTGCTTCTCTGTGGCCGTATGATCGGAATTGATCGGACGGCAGCGCAAAATCCCGCTCCTGATTGCCTGGACCCAAACCGTGGCCGTCTGATCGCCTAAACCCAGCCGCCTGATCCCGTGCAACGCACCCCACTCGGTTCGATTGGATTCCCATCCGTTGGATCGATGGGAATCGAATGGACAAGAATCATTTTCGCTGTTACTATAGCGGCTACAGTAACAACGAATAACATTTATGTCAGTTGATTCCGATCAATCCAACGGATGGAAATCGATCGGCCAAATTGTGTGTTAATTCGATTCCCATCCGTTGGATCGATGGGAATCGAACGGACAGCAATCTTTTTTCGCTGTTACTGT